>JAOEGL010000014.1:1800634-1818455 GCA_034509955.1 Urosaurus nigricauda
GCCATCAATGTCCAAGATCCTTTGTTTGATGGTCAATTTTGCTTGTTCTATGTCTAGTTTTAAGATGGTATCTCTAGCTAGTCCTAGAAATTCTAGTTTCTTGTTTATGGCTGTTTCCCAAGAGGACTTATGGGTATTTACCAGTATTAACTGAGTTAATCCTCCAGGATTTTTATTTTGTTTGAGCCAGTAGGTAAAGATGTTGTTCCACAAACTAGTCTCATTTCTACTAACCCTTGCTTCCCTTCTCAAAACAGCATTTGGTACACATCGAGCTACTTGAAATATCTTCCTCAAAAAGTTTGTTTGTACTCTTTTAAGGGCTGTTAAGTCTCTATAGGATCCTAATTGGGCTCCATATAACAATTGTGGTTTTGCTTTGGCCAAAAAGAGTTTAATTACGGTGGGAATAAACTGGGCTCCCTTAGTAAAGAAATTATTTTTGTATGGCATTTGCCAATCTTTGGGCGTTTGGGTGACATAATCCAGATGAGCATTTCTGCTCCCTGTGCTTTGAAATACTATCCCCAGTTATTTGAAGGTTTTAACTTGTTCTATAGGTTGCCTTTCCAACATCCAATTTCTCATTTTAGGGCATATAGAGAAGGTAATAATCTCAGTTTTAGAATGGTTTATTATTAGTTTTTCCTCAGAGCAATAATGAGCAAGCGACTTTAAGGCTCTTTTGAGGCCTATAGGGGTCAGGGATAGGATGACTGCGTCATCTTTGGAAGGGTAGTATAAAAATAAAGATGATATTATTATTATTATTATTATTATTATTATTATTATTATTATCTGCATATAGTAGCAAGTTGATAGGTCTATAAGCTATTTGGGGGGGGGGGATGATGAGAAGAATTGCTCAGGGTAGGAATTAGCGAATTTATATAGTAGTTAAACAAAATTGGGGCCAACACACCCCTGTCTGACTCCTTTTCTAACTTGTATTTCCTTAGAAACATGTCCTTGTGTGCTACATCTCACCTTCAGACTGGTGTTTTCATGAATTTTGACAAGCAATAAAAGAAGGCGTTTATCTATTGAGCTGTTCTTGAGTTTTTCCCACAATCTAGTTCTAGAGACAGTGTCAAATGCAGATTTGAAATCAATAAATGCTGCATAAAGGGGTTGGCCTATGTGAGAATATTTCTCTATTAAGTGATGTGATACCATTGCATGGTCTATTGTTGGTCTATCAATTCTGAAGCCTGCCTGCTCATCCTTCAATATCTCCTCAGATTCCAGCCAATCCATTAGTTTATCTTGTAGATGTTTGGTGTACATTTTGCTAATCTGATTTAAGAGACTAATTGGCTGAAAGTTTGTTGGATCATCTCTTTTGCCCTTTTTGTATATTGGGATTATGATGGCAAGATCCCAGTCTTTAGGTATTATCGCTGAGCAGTCTATTACAGTGAAGAGTGTGGATAATATTGGTATCCACCAATTAAGATCATTTTTTAATATTTCACCAGTAATAAGGTCTGTTCCAGGAGCTTTTGCAGGTTTGAGCTGATTAATTAAGTTCTTAATTTCTGAGTGTGAAACTGGGGGCTAGAAAGGGAGAGTTGTAGCATCCGACATCAGATCTATTGAAGTATTCTCAGTTTGTTCATACATACCAGCAAAATGACTTTCCCATATATTGGCTGGGGTCTGAAATAAGGGATTACATATATTTTTGGGGAAGGATAGGGTTACCTCCCTCCAAAAGAGGGTGGGGTTGTTAGCGCTGGCTGCTGTTATTAATTTTTCCCAAGTTACACGTATGGCATTTTTTTTTTGTCTAATCAGTTGTTTATATTGTTTCTTTTGTTTCAGAAAAAAAGGTATTCCTCATACAGTGTAATTTCTAGAACTTTGAGTATCTCTGTCACCCTTTTCTGGATACCTTCCAATTTGTCAATCCCCTTCTTGAACTGTGGGTCCAGAACTGGACACAGTATTCAATATAAGGTCTCACCAAAGCAGAATAAAGTGGCACTATTACTTCCCTCGATCTAGACACTATATTCCTGTTGATGCAGCCTAGAATTAGATTGGCTTTTTGGCTGCTGCATTGCTTTGTTGACTCATGTTTAACTTGATCAACTAAGACTCCCTAGATCCTTTTCACAGCAAGTTAACATGCGGCACATTTTCAAAAGGCTTACTGAAATAAAAAGGTACAACATTCTCAGCAATAGAAATAGCAATAGCAAGTACATTTCTACACTGCTTATCAGTGAACTAGCACTCTCTAAGTGGTTTACAGTGTGTAAGCCAATTACCCCCAACAAGCTGGGTACTCATTTTACTGACCTACAAAAGGATGGAAGGCTGAGTGGACCTTGGAGCCCTCCTCTAGGATCAAGCTTACAACATTGTGGCTGCAGTTCCAGCATTTAACCACTGTGCCACCAGGGCTCCTTAGTGTACTAAATACAGCGAGCCCTCCACATTTGCTGGAGTTAGGGACACAGGACCCCTGTGAAAGTGGAAAAAATGCAAATAAAAATGCTTTTTTAAACCCGAGAGATCACCTGTCTAGGAGTCTCTAGGCCAGAGGTGCCCAACCTGTGGCCCTCCAGATGTTGTAGACTTCATCTCCCAGAAGCCTGAGGCAATCACCACCCACATGCAAATTTCCTTCCTACCTCATAATGCCCACCCTGTCAGCTTGGCCAATACTCTGGGATTCTGGGAGCTGAAGTCCAAAACATCTGGAGGGCCACATGTTGGGCACCCCTGCACTAGGCTCTCCAACACAACTCTATGGTCAACATCTATTGGATGTTGACCATAGAATTGTACTGGGGGGGGCCTACAAATGTCTAGAGAGGTGTTCTCTCTAAGAGTTTCTAGATGTTTAGATGCTCCAGCATGACTTTTGGTAGAAGTTGATCATAGAGTTCCACTGGAGGACCTAGGGATTCCTAGAGGGAACACATTAATAAAATCTGTGAATAATCAAATCAGCAAAAGTCAAAGCTGCAAATATGAAGGGCCCACTGTATGTAAATGTATCCAAGAAAAGAAAAGAAAAGAAGAGGGAAGGGGAAAGGAAAGAAAAAAGAAAGAAAGATGAGATTGGTTTGGCATGAGGTTTTTTGTTTGTTTGTTTGTTTTTGAGAAACCCATCCTGGCTCTTTGTAATCACAGATTTCCTTTCTAAGTGTGAATAGTCTGTTTATAAATCTCTTTTAGAGAACCTTTCCTGGTATCGGATGTCATACTGACTGACTGGCTTTTTGAAGATGAGGGCAACATTTGCCCTCTGCCAATGTGCTGGTACCTCTCCTGTCATCCAAGAATTCTCAAAGATTATTGATAGTAGCACTAATATCTGCAAGTTCTTTCAGTACTCTTGTATACAGCTCATCTGCCCTTGGAGACTTGAACTCATTTAGAGTAGATATGTATTCATTGACTACCTCTTCATCTATTCTGGGTACAGCCTCTTATTGTATGATTCTTGTAAAGGGTAGAAATGAGGTTCATACCCATTCTATTTCACCCTGGTGCTAGTGGCTTCTATGTCAGTGGTGTTAATAATTCACTCTGATTTTTGACCATCTTACAGTGATCCTGTAAATTTCATGCTAAATTTCAGAGCAGAATCATTCTTTACTGATATGGATGCCACCAGCTCTCACTGCTTCCCTCTGCGAAAGTAGCTGTGGAATGACCTGTGAAGAAATAGGCAGAGACCTCTCCGTCCCCCATGCTGTTTCTCCAAGTAATTAAGAGACTTCCACAGTTGGAATTAAGTAGGGAAGAAAAAAATTATAGACATCAGGGAACACGTCACATTTTGCATCTCGTTTGGCTCCACAAAGGAACTTTACTTGCTGGAAGTACTGTGAAGTTTGGAGGGTTTCTTTTTGCTAGTTATCTACCAGCAGCAGCCTCCTGCTGAGCCCTTTAAGTGTGAAGCCAGAGGGAGAATGGGAGTGTGTGTGTATTTGATGGTGAAGTGAACAAGGAAGAGCAAGCCGAGAAGTCACATTTGACTCCAGAGGCATTAGGGCACTAGAAAGAAAAAAACAGCTGGTAGCTGACAAGAATGGCAATTAGCAGAGAGGCCCTGTGCATGCTACTCAATGCCACTGGGTTGAGGCTTGTTGTGATAAACCTGTACACATCTGTTCGGGAGACCTATGCCTTAATTTAGTTGGTGCAATGATAATAAATCCAATGTGGAGCTGGTTAACCTTTTGGTTCCACAAAGCCAAAGAGCCCCACTGGACAAATCTATTACTATTACTGGACAAATGAAATGAATCATCAGTGGACACTCAAGAGGGCAGTACAAACTTTATTATCTCAGAATGCAGGTAAAAATGTGGCTTCCTCTTCCAACATCTTTCAAAAGCTCTTGCCTCCCAAGTCAGAGTTCAACAAGTAAGCAGACAAGCAAGCAGGAAGCAACAGCAAACTGGCCAAGGAATCAGTCATGGCCTGTGGCTTACATGTGAGGACTGTACTAATACACGTTGGCTTTTGTTCCAGATATTAAAGAAGGGGATGAACCTTTTGGGGAGCGGGGTGGGGGAGGCTACAGCTCACCGGCTGGGATGGGATATATCATTTACAGTCTTCAATATAGCTCAGAGCAGATTCACCACATGCATGATATAGAAACCACCAGCTGATGTTGGTCTCAGCAGATTTCCAACAATGCTGAACCCACCCTACCCATGCTGAGTAACAAAGCACAGGTCTCAAGTAATCCCTTTAAGAACCTCCAATTCATAGAATCATAGCATGAGAGTTGGGAGAGAGCCATCTAGCCCAATTTTGCCATGTAGGAAGCACTCCCAATAGATGGCCATCCAGTCTCTGTTTGAAAACAGTGGCAAAAAAAAAAAAAAAAAAACACAAAAAAAAAAAACATGCACAGGGAGAAAGTAAAGGGGGGCACATGGTCTTCGATGTCTCTATACTAATGCACAGAGCATGGGAAATAAGCAAGATGAACTTGAACTCCTAGTACAACAAAGCAAATATGATATAATAGGCATCACTGAAACTTGGTGGGATGAGTCTCATGATTGGAATGTAGAAAGATGGGTATAAACTTTTGAAGAGAAACAGACCAAACAGGAAAGGAGGAGGAATAGCATTATATGTTAGGGATATTTACATCAGTGAAGAAATCCAGGGCATCAGTCTTGGAAGCCAGGTGGAGAGCATCTGGATAAAAATTAAAGGGGAGGGAAACAACAAGGATGTTATTGTGGGAGTCTACTACAGACCCCCAAGTCAGATGGAAGAAATGGATGATGCATTTCTAGAACAGATGGCCACACTCTCAGAAAGGAAAGATGTAGTAGTGATATTTTCAGGAATTCAAACTTAGCCAGATCCTCAAGGTCTAACAAATTCCTCACTTGCCTCGAATACGATTTCATTGTCCAAAAGGTGGAAAAGACAACAAGGGGGTCAGATATTTTAGATCTGATCCTAACCAACAGGGATGACTTGGTGGAAGTGACCATGTTCTCCTGGAGTTTGTTGTACAGCGGAGAGGAGAAGCCAGGCATAGTCAGACATGCATTCTAGACTTTAGGGGAGCTGATTTAAGTAAATTTAGAGATGTACTGGGGATGATCCCATGGTCAGGAATACTAAAAGAGCAGGGAGTTCAAGATGGATGGGAGTTTCTCCAAAGGGAGATACTGAAGGTACAATTTCAAACATTTCAAAATAAGGAAGAAAAATGGAAGGTGTCTCAAAAAAACAGGATGGATGACTAAGAAAATGTCAACTGAGCTAAGTTTTAAACAGATCATGTATAAGAAAGGGAAAAGGGGGGAAATCACCAAAGAGGAATTCAAACAAATAGCTAGTATGCATAGGGGTAAAGTCAGAAAAACTAAAGCACAGAATGAACTTAGGCTTGCTAGGGAGGTTAAGAACAATAAAAAGGGCTTTTTTGGATATATCTGCAGCAAAAGGAAGGAGGAAGAAATGGTAGGGCCAATGCATGGAGAAGATGGCAAAATGCTAGCAGAGGACAGAGAAAAGGCAGAATTACTCAACACCTTCTTTGCCTCAGTGTTCTCAGAAAAGGAAAAGGGTACCTGAGGATAATGGAACAGAGGACAGAATATGGGAAATTCAGCACAGAATAAGTAAAGAGATAGTTCAGGAATACCTGGTTAATCTAAATGAATATAAGTCTCCAGGACCTGATGAACTACATCCAAGAGTATTAAAAGAACTGGCAAATTCAATATTGGAGCCACAGGCAATAATCTTTCAGAATTCCAACAAAAATGGTGAAGGGTCTGTAAAGCATGCCCTTCGAGGAAAGACTGAGGGAACTCGGGATGTTTAGCCTGGAGAAGAGAAGATTAAGAGGTGATATGATAGCCCTCTTTAAATATTTGAAGGGATGTTATATTGAGGAGGGAGCAAGCTTGTTTTCCGCTTCTCCAAGGCTAGAATGCGAAACAATGGATACAAGGTACAGGAAAAGAAATTCCACCTCAACATTAAGAGGAACTTCCTGACAGTAAGGGCTGTTTGACAGTGGAACACACTCTCTCGGAGTGTAGTGGAGTATCCTTCCTTAGAGGTCTTTAAACAGAGGCTTGATGGCCATCTGTCAGGGATGCTTTGATTGAGAGTTCCTGTATGGCAGGGGGTTGGAATGGATGGCCTTTGTGGTCTCTTCCAACTCTACAATTCTATGATTCTATAAGATGTTTCTGAAATGGAGAAAGGTGCACCACAATGCCTCTAAGTTCCAGCACAGCCTATCCTCTGGGGAATAGAGCACCAGTGATGCTTAAAAGTTCAAATTTAAAAGTCCAGTGACTCTTATATGTCAAAATTTGCAAGCTTCAAATCTATCCTATTCCCATTTCATCTCCATATAACCTGTTGAGGATTTTGGTAACTAACTAAATTGAAACACAAGAGGTCTATTAAGTAAAACGTCACTCATGTGTTTCAGAGGTTGAAAGCAGCACTAAAAATGTATTATGTATTATAGAGGACACTCGTGTAGACCAAGGCCCGGGACAGATGGGCCAAAAGCAGTGTACCGCTGCCGATACTAGGGTTCGGCAGCGCACACCAACTGGACACACCCAACCTCTAGGATGTATGGGCACTGCCATGACCGTGTGTCCATGACGCAAGTGTGGCACAAGGTCCGCAAGGCACTGCACCACGCTTGTATCAAGGATTTGCGACAGGCACAGTCATGGCATGGGGAGTGTGCCACAAAAAGAACCTGCTTTCAGCAGGTTCTTTTTACTGTGGAGGGACGCCTCACGGTTTGGCTGCTGCGGAGTTCCTTGGCAGCAGAAGGGAGTGGCTGTAGACCACTCTTTCAGGGCTCTCTGTACAGCCCCTTTGACTCTGGCTTTAAGTCCATAAATTTGTGTCTTAAATCAGGAATTGGCAAAGCTTTCTAGTGTAACACCGAACTCTGTCCTTTAAAAAAAAAAAAACTGTCACAAGTCCTCAAGGTTCTAAACGGTGGTGAAATTGCCCCTCATGTACCTTAAGATTGTATTGAGGGGCTTTCAATGAAGTATTTTTAAAAAGGAATTGGCTTGGTGTGAATGTGTTTGTGTGAGGAAATGTGGCTACCCCAGGACTAGCAGAGATGTACACAGTCTCTGAATCTGGGGAAATTGCTAATTCCAGTCGTAAATCTATATAAGGATGCTGCTACTGATTTTGTCTCATCTGCATTTGAAAGCAAATCAAACTCATTCCTACTTCCTCTGTATTGAGTGGAGTTATCCTTTCATATTCACATTTTTTGAATATTGTGATGAAATTCTTGCACAATACAGCAGTGCATCTTTTGTAACTCCTTGGGCTCCAATTAACTGTTCCCACCCAAATGGGTCAGGCCCCACCTGGAATACTGTGCCCAGTTCTGGGCACCACAATTCAAAAAGAATGTGGAGAAAGTGGAGTGGGTCCAAAGGAGGGCGACTAAGATGGTGAAGGGTCTGGAAACAATGTCCTATGAGGAACGCTTTAGGGAACTGGGGAAGTTTAGCCTGGAGAAGAGAAGGTTAAGTGGTGATATGATAGCCCTGTTTAAATATTTGAAGGGATGTCATATTGAGGAGGGAGCAAGCTTGTTTTCTGCTGCTCCAGAGAACAGGACTTGGAACAATGGATGGAGGCTCCAGGAAAAGAGATTCCACCTCAACATTAGGAAGAACTTCCTGACAGTAAGGGCTGTTCGACAGTGGAACACACTCCCTCGGAGAGTGGTGGAGTCGCCTTCCTTGGAGGTTTTTAAGCAGAGGGTGGATGGCCATCTGTTGGGTATGCTTTGATTGGGAGTTCCTGCATGGCAGAATAGGGTTGGACTGGATGGCCCTTGTGGTCTCTACCAACTCTATGATTCTATGATTCTATGACTAGAGGGCCACATGATGGTAAAATGCATAAATGGAGAAACAAAATAAAAATGTATATACAATTTGGTTTTTCAGGATGAATGTTTTGTACATTTCAAGCAGCTCAAGAAGCAAATCAGTGTACAGTTTTATTTATTATTTCAATTATTTGATTTATATTCTAAGTTCAATAATTTTGAAAGGGCTTGCCATGCAAATCTGGAATATATTCCGGTATTCCAAGACAGCTCACAATAATATTAACTAAAGTGCAAAGCCAATATAAAAACAAGTTAAATAATTTGCAAAGGGCTTGCCATGTAAATCCATTGCAGAAAAATGATCAATAGTCCTGTGGCATCTTAGAGACCAATACATGTATTATAACATGAACTCTGAGGATGCAAACTCACACTAGATAATGTTTTCATAGAATCATAGAATTGTAGAGTTGGAAGAGACCACAAGGGCCATCAAGTCCAGCCCCCTGCCATGCAGGAACTCTCAATCAAAGCATCCCCAACATATCCAGCCACTATTTAAAGACCTTTAAGGAAGGAGACTCCACCATTCTCCGAGGGAATGTGTTCCACTGTTGAACAGCCCTTACTGTCAGAACATTCCTCCTAATGTTTAGCTGGAATCTTTTTTCCTGTAGCTTGCATCCATTGTTCCGGGTCCTATTCTCTGCAGCAGCAGAAAACAAGCTTGCTCCCTCCTCAATATGACATCCCTTCAAATTTTTAAACAAGGCTATCATATCACCTCTTAATCCTCTCTTCTCTAGGCTAAACATCCCCTGCTCCCAAGGTTTTACAGAAATTTTAAGGTTCCATAGAAAATTTTGTTAGAATAAAACTACACTAAACAAAGATGTTTTTTAATGTTTTCTTAAGAACTACCAATAAAGAAACCACCTCTATTTCCTGTGGGAGTAAGTTTAAAAAATAAAAAGCTACAAACGAAGAACTCTAACTTTGGTAGCCAATAATTTGATTGTCTTGATGTGAAGAGCCTATTTAGTTTTAAATGGCTAGAATCCTCTTGGTGATCATGGTATCTCCCCTGCCATTCAGGTTTCAGGATGAGTGCAATCGACTATCTAATTGTATCTAGGGATCTTCTCATGTATGCTGAATAATAATAATAATAATTATAATAAAAGTTTATTTATAGCCCGCTCCTCTGACATCAATCGGAGCGGGTTACAGCAATTAAAAAACATCAAGATAAAAAATTACAATGGTCCAACATCTCACCTCCCACCCCTTAAAATTAAATTAAATCAGCATTAAGTTAAAATCAGGAAAAACACATACAACATAAAACATAAAAACAGCTAGTCGTACTATGGACACTGTAGATGTAAACTTGTAAAAAAGTGCTGAGAACTGGAAAGGGAGCACATCCCAATGTCTTAAACCAGTGTCAGGGCCAGGCGTTAAGATGCTTCTGGGAAGGCCTGCCGGAAGAGATGCATCTTCAAGGCTTTTTTAAAGCTCTCAAGAGATGTAATAAGACGCATCTCATCCAGCAGGTCGTTCCATAGCCTGGGAGCGGCAGCAGAAAAGGTCCCCCAGGAGGTCCACGACAGCCTCGTTTTCAAAGGCTTAAGTAGATTTCTCCCGGAGGATCGGAGTGTGCGGGGGTATTATACGGGGAGAAGCGGTCCCTAAGATAAGATGGACCCGAGCCCTGTAGGGCTTTAAAGGTTAAAATCAACATCTTGTACTGCGCCTAGAAACTAATCGGTATCCAGTGGAGGGACTTGAGCACAGGTGTTATGTGCTCACACCTCGATGTACCAGTAATAAGCCTGGCCGCCATGTTTTGGACTAGTTGAAGTTTCCGGGTTAGGCACAAGGGTAGCCCCAAGTAGAGCGCATTGCAGAAATCCAATTGTGAGGTTACCAAGGAGGGTACCACAGACTCCAGGTCCTTCTGATCCAGGAAACGGCGCAGCTGGCGCAGCTGGCGAAGCTGATAGCAAGCACTCCTGACTGTTGCATTCACCTGACTAGTCATGTGAAGCGCCGGGTCTAGGAGTACCCCCAGACTGTGAACAGGGTCCATCGTGGAGAGTGTGACCCCATCTAGGACCGGAAGGTGTATTCCCAGACCTGGCTTCGGTCCTGTAACTGTTAGTACCTCTGTTTTATCTGGATTCAGCTTCAATCTATTTTCCCTCATCCAATCCATTACTGCTGCAAGACAGTCATTGAGAGGAGAGACGCCATCTGAAGTCTGGGCCGATGATCTTGTCATGGAGAGATATATCTGAGTGTCATCAGCGTACTGAAGACACTGAGCTCCATGCCTCCGAATGGTCTCACCCAGCAGCTTCATATAAATGTTGAACAGCATTGGGGACAGGATGGCGCCCTGAGGGACGCCACAATTAAGCTCGATCTTTGAAGAGCAACTGTCCCCGAGCCTCACCCTTTGGGATCTGCTGGAGAGGAAGGATTGGAACCACCGGAATGTGGTGCCTCCGATCCCCAGCTCCCTTAGCCAGTCCAAAAGGATGGAGTGATCTATAGTATCAAAGGCTGCTGAGAGATCCAAGAGCACGAGCAGGGTCACACTACCCCTGTCGATGCTCAGGCAGAGGTCATCGGTCAGAGCAACCATGGCAGTCTCAACTCCATGTCCTGTCCTGAAGCCAGTTTGAAATGGATTAAGATAATCGGCTTCATCCAAGACAGCTTGGAGTTGGGAGGCGACTGCCCTCTCGATCACCTTGCTCAGGAACAGTAGCAAGGACACTGGTCTGTAGTTGTTCCTGTCCAGGGGGTCGAGGGAGGGCTTCTTCAGGAGTGGTTTTACAGCCGCCTCCTTCAAACTAGATGGTAAAGAGCCCTCCCTAAGGGAGGCATTGATTGTATCTCGAAGGAATACCCTCAGTGCATCCCCTCCCTGGACGACCAGCCAAGATGGACAGGGGTCGAGAGGGCAAATCGTCTTTCTCATACTTCCAAGGAGCTTGTCCACGTCCTCAGTACTAACAGATTGAAACTCATCCAGTAAAATGGCAGCAACAGAGTTGTTGGGAGCCTCACTTGTAGATTCTGCTGAAACAATGACGTCCAAGTCGGTTCTTATCCAAGAGATTTTATCTGCAAAGTGGATGTTAAACGCATCACAGCAGGCTGTCGTTGGGGCAAGTAGGGGGTTTGGCGCAGGAGGAACCCGCGTCATCTGCCCTACCACCCTAAACAGTTCTGCTGAACGAGACTCTGCAGACGCAATGCGTGCAGAGCAGAAGGATTTCCATGCTGCATGCAAAGCCTCCCGATAGGCGTGAAGATGCTGCCTATGGTGAGTTCTGTCGGATAAGAGTCGAGTCTTCTGCCATTTACGCTCTAGTCGTCGTCCAACCCGCTTCATCTCCCTAAGTTCCTCCGTGAACCAGGGCTTGCAGTTAGAAGCGAGCAGGATAGGACGCTCGGGAGCGATTGCATCGAGAGCCTTGGGAAGATCGGTGTTCCAGGTGTTCATCAAGGTTTCAACGGAGTCGCCGGTGTTACCAACCATCGAACCCTCTAGGGCTTTCTGGAAGCCGATTGGCTCCATTAGCCTTTGAGGGCGGACCATTCGAAGGGGTCCACCACCCCCAGGAAGGGCGGAAAGTGGCTTTCAGTTCCATCTTGATCAGAATGTGATCCGTCCATGACAATGCAGAGGCTTTGATTACCTCCGCCCACGGATGTTCCTGTTCCATACTAAAGATCCCATCGAGTGTATGACCAATTGGGATAGGTTCATGCTTGTCATGGATTCCATGAACTCCTGAGTTGCTCCAGATAAATCAGAAGGGCTGGTCTCGAGAGGAATGTTGAAGTCGCCCAAACCCAAAAGTCTGGGCGACTCCAGCAGCAACTCAGAGACCAGCTGAGTCAGCTCGGTGAGGGAGTATGTTAGGCAACAGGGTGGCCGGTATACTAACAGAATCCCCAAACTATCCCTGGTCTTCAGTCTAAGGTACATACACTCGATGTGGGTCGTTTTCTGGACAGGCTTCCTGATCAAGGTTAGGTTGGTTTTGTGGACTATAGCCACACCGCCCCCCCCCCCCCGCCTACTTTCCCTTATCTGCTCACTGACCATATAACCAGCTGGGAGAGCCTGTGCCCATGTTGCTGCACTAGCATCTTCCAGCCAGGTCTCGGTAAAGCATGCCAGGTCGGCTCGTTCATCCACGAGAAGATCGTGGGTCTTACCTTATCTAGCAAGTTATCCCTAGGTTTTATAGTGACCACTTTCAAATAGCAATGCAGCTAAATAATACATCACAAGAACCTCATGTTGAGGACTGCCATCAAACTGATATAGGGTCAAAACAGATGGTAAAAAACAGTTGGTTTCCTGGCAGACAGGGGGCATGATGTTCAGACAGCAGTACGCCCCCAGTCTGCCAGGAAGCTGCACAGCCAACTGCACAAAATGCTGAAAAAACACCACCACTGTGTGAAAGGTGCCTTTTCCCTGGTGCAAAAAGGAGTGACTTTCTGCTGCTCCTTTTTGCACTGGGAAAAGGCCAGATTAGGGGCATGGTGTGCAGTTGCTGTGGCCCAACTTGGCGAGCAAAGGGGCGGTGGCAAGCTGCTCCTTACCTGCCATCTATTTCACCTTCTATTTTAGAATGAAGATTTACTGTCTACGTATCATTTTCAGGCCCTACAATCCAAGATAATAACAGCTGAGCAGCCAGGTGTACTATTAGAAAACTATAACAATTCCCAGAATCCTCCCAACAAACAGGGCTGAAGTCCAAGAAGTATTCCAGGTCAATGAGGATACATTAATTCATGCAAGTTGTCAACACTTATGCAAACTTGTCTTGATTAACTGCTTTATCACACTAGGGGCAAACAGGATTTAAATGAGAGTTAAACAAGAGTTAAACAGGAAATGCCCTATGTTTATTACAGGAAACTTCCTGTTTAACTCTTGTTTAAATCCTGTTTTCCTCCTAGTGTGATAAAGCAGTATGTCTTTCCCACAACACCAGCTGAGGGAAGGATTTAACACCTACCTCCAAGATAAGTTCCTTTTGTTCCACTTGGTCACTGCCTGTGCATGGCGCTTTGTCCTTGCCTCTGACTGCACAAGATCAGGTAGAGAGCATCTAGGGGTCTTCATCAGTTTCAATGTGGCTTCATCTAAATTTCCAGGAAAAAAATCCCCAAAGCAAACTGCTTAGACAATTGGGTTCCAACACTGTGTGGTGGCTCACAACACAACAATATGTGCAATACTTGAATGCCTATGGCTGCTTTATAGGATTTCAAACCACTTACATTCCAGAACAGAATGCAACACCATCAAATCAAGAGCAACTTTATGTTAACAATATGACAAAAAACAACACTCATGAAGAGCCCCAAATAAAAACAGATTTTACATCTGAGAGGCTTTAACTATATCAGTTTATTTAAAATGTCATAGGAAGGCAGAAAATAATTGCCAGCAACATTGGCAGCCCTTTTTTTTGGTAGCATCTTGGTTACATTTTAAAATTCAGCAATGAATACATGACCCTGTTCATGTGAATAGTAGTAGTAGTAGTAGTAGTAGTAGTACTAGTAGTAATATTCATTTATATCCTGCTCTTTTCCTAAAACTGGGACTCAGAGTGGCTCAACAATATTACAAGAATAATACAATTAATAACATAGGAAACAGGTGCATTAAAAAGGAATTAAATTATTACAATATTAAAATATATAGCTATTAAAAAAATAAAATACATTTACAAAAGATAAAACTGTTAGGGTTTTCAATCCCAAATTTCAAAATAATGCTACAAAAGCACCACCACCACCACCACTTTCTCTTTAACAAAACTGGCCAATCAATCTACTTTTAAGTTCAATGATGTTAGAAGTAGCAGGGAGTAACATTTCTTTGTTACTTCAAAACATTGCTTTGGGAGATCATTTTGGGGCCTGTAATTTTTAATTTTTTTTAACTAATTGTCTTTTCAAAAGAAGAACAAATAAAAAGCATCATGTTAGCAACATTTGAGTCATAAATGATGCAGGGTGGGCACAGTGTAGTGTCTAGGCAAATGTGCCTCACAAAACCATTTTTACAGCACTTGGTATCCCCCCAAAGCTCTTGCAAGACCCTAGTCTCATCATCATCATCATCATCATCATCATCATCATCATCATCATCAAAAAATCCTGGGCTGGTATTTTCATTCCAAAATGACCTCAAAGAAGCAAAATTCAGCACTTTTGTTCCTCTCACCCTTCATACCACCTCAGACCTTTTTAAAAATGGCTGAACAGAATTGAATAATGGAGACTTTCAGTTGGTAATGGTGGCTCAATGGGATGTCTTCTAAGAAGCTCTCAGGAGACACCACTCACACAAGGTGAAAAACCCAGCTGAAAAAAACTCCCCAGTGGGTTAAACCTTGTCCCAGCACAGGATGAGTGGAGGGGCTCCTGGAGACCTGTTCCTGACTTCAGCCTCTTTTTTGGGGGGCATTTTTAAATGATACTTTTTATTAATTTTTCAAATAATAAAAACATACACATACAATATTGTACTTATTAACATCATTCTGTCTTCCTTCCATCTTTATCAATTAAATATAGTTATACTACTTAACTTTACTTTCTCCCCCCCCCCCCCCCAAAAAAGAGTATTCACATTTCACATGTATCTGCCTGGTACATAGAATAACCATTTTGTAATCAATCTCTTTTCTAAACATTTTAATTCTTCTTTGTTTTATAAACTCGATATACTATATAATGTTATTAAGTGGAGTGTATTTTTATTATTTACTTGATCAAAAATAATACTAGCATGCGGCCCTTTTTCTTCTTTTATATAATCCATCCATGGTTTCCAACCTTGGGTAAGGCAAGTCCTCCTCTCTCTTTTGCATTCTTGTAACAGCTTCATTTTAACTCTTGGTTTTTCTGCTCTCCAAATAAATGTAGACATTTCTTTGTTCCAATTCCGAAAAGGGATATAATTTACTATAACTGGAAGACTTTGAAATAAAAACATCAACCTCGGGAGCACCATAATCTTAATCATAGAAATTCTGCCAAACCATGAGAGTTCAAGTTTAGTCCATCTTTGTAGATCTTTCTTAATAACTGCCTAGGCTTTCTTGTAATTGTTCTTAAATAAGACTGCATTTTTTGTCGTGAACCAAATGCCTAAATATTTGACTTTCTTCACAATTTGGTATCCAGATTTGTCTTCCAGTTTCAATTTGTCTTGTTCAAATATATTCATTGCCAGGAATTTAGTTTTTTCCTTATTAACCTGAAAGCCTGGCAGATGTCCATATTCTTTCATTTTTTAAAATAAACATTCAATGCTATCTATTGGGTTCGCAAGTATGATTAATAAATCATCAGCAAAAGCTTTTGTTTCGTACTCCCATACTTTCCATCTTTTCTCCAATTATAATTAATTAATGTCTTGCGTTGTACATATTTTCTTCATCCAATTTAAGAAATTTTCTCCTATATTCATTCCTTGCAAAATGACCAATTAACTTTGTCAAAAGCTTTTTCTGTGTCAAGGAATATCAACAAGAGTTTTTTTTATCATAGTTTTTTCGTGGTACTCTATTAAATTTAAAACATTTTTGATATTATCCTTAATTAATCAATTTGGCAAAAACCACTTTGGTTATCATGTATCCACTCTTGCAATATCTCTTTCAATCTTCCAGCCAATATAGCAGTGAATAATTTATAATCTATATTCAACAAGGATATTGGTCTATAATTTTCAGGTCTTTGTAGGTCTTTCTCTTCTTTTGGAATAAGTGTAATGTTTGCTTGTCTCCAAGAATCCAATATATTCCAATCAAGAATTTTGTTCATTGCCATGTGAAGTGGCCTTATCAGTTGCTTTGAAAAAACTGTGTAGTACTCCATAATAAATCCATCCGGACTTGGAGCCTTCCCTGATTTAGCTCTTTGTATTATCTACAATATCTCTTCTATTGTTATTGATTTGTTCCGCTCTTTCCTTTCTTTCTCTTCTATTTTAGGGAAATTCACCAATCTAAGTTATTTTGCTAAATCACTCATTTGTATTTTTGTCCCTTAATACAAGTTGGAGTAAAAGTCTTTAAATATCTTTTTGATCTTGCTTGGGTCTTTCACTATTTCCTCCCCATGTTTAAGTTCTCTAATTTGCCTTTTCGTTCTTTCTTTCCTCAATTGATATGCCAACATCCTCCCTGGTTTATTTGCCGATTCAAAATATTTTTGCTTTGCATATTTAATCTTCTTCTGCATTTCTTCCAATGTTAATTGTTTTATTTGTTATTGTAATATTTGTATCTCTTGATTTATTTATTTTTTTGTTTCTAGGATTCATCTTTAATAAACTTTCTTTATTTTTTATTTCTTCCATTAATTTGTCCATCAATATTTTCTTCTTCTTTTTCAATTCTGCACTCTTCTTCATAAAGACTACCCTAATAACAGCTTTTTTTTTTTTTTTTTTGCATTTTGAGGAGAAGAGATGGAAGAAAACAAAACGCAAAACCCAAGCAAGATCAAAAAGATATTTAAAGACTTTTACTCCAACTTGTATCAAGGGACAAAAATACAAATGAGTGATTTAGCAAAATAACTTAGGTTGGTGAATTTCCCTAAAATAGAAGAGAAAGAAAGGAAAGAGCGGAACAAATCAATAACAATAGAAGAGATATTGTAGATAATACAAAGAGCTAAATCAGGGAAGGCTCCAAGTCCGGATGGATTTATTATGGAGTACTACACAGTACTCCATTTTTCCTTTAAGGAGGAGAAAGAAAAGGAGGAGGTTCTAGTCCATGTGCTTGGGTGAGATCTAATTTAATTTACACTTGAGCCATTGCATTCTGGGAGCCAGTGCTGGGAGGCTACTTAAGGCTACTCAAGGCTAGCAGAAGCTTCATTTCCTTTAAGGAGGAGAAAGAAAAGGAGGAGGTTCTAGTCCATGTGCTTGGGTGAGATCTAATTTAATTTACACTTGAGCCATTGCATTCTGGGAGCCATTGCTGGGAGGCTACTTAAGGCTACTCAAGGCTAGCAGAGGCGTGCGCCGTTAATTTTGATTTTTCTTATCTAGTCAAGGAGGTTTTTAGAGAATAGAAGAGGAGCCGGCCTGAAGCATCAGAGGAAGTGAATCAGAGACTTGCCTTTGGAAGGAGCTTTTAGCCAGGAGCTCTCTACATAACTATAGGCCCCGTGACTTGAACTCAGTGACAGAGCTTGGGAATAAAGGCCAAGTCTAGCAAGGGAAGCCCACAGTCTTGTTTCAGTGCCTCCTTAAGACTTCTCAGTATGGACACTGAAGGCCCTGCAGCAGTCACCTGCAACACCTGTGGGATGTTTGTCTTCTTGCCTACAGAGGTGGGGAAATACACCTGCCACAAGTGCAAGTTGGTAGCCCTCTTGGAAGAGAAAGTACAGCAGCTAGAGGAGCAG